>JAQJVL010000123.1:1626505-1653283 GCA_035578905.1 Stictocephala bisonia
CCCGTAACACGCGTGCACTGTGGGGGGGGATATTACCTTGGGTTGGCAACAGGTGCCCTCAAAAAGGGCATTTGTCCCTCCATCATCTCCCAAAAATTAGGGAAACCCACTCTTTCTCCGCCATTGCGAATCCGTAGTGTTATTCGTTTCTTGACCGCCAAAACTTAACTGCCGTTGAAATTCATCGTCAGTTGTGTCAAGTGTATGGTGAACATGTTATGTCCGTTCAGATGGTCCGTTGTTGGCGTGCAATGTTTTTGGAAGGAAGAGAAAATGTTCATAGACGATGAGCGTAATGGCCGACCGGCCAGTTCTCGGCAACCAGACGTCATTAATGCTGTACGAGCAGTTATTGACAATGATAAGCGAGTGACTCTCGATGAAATTATGGGTAAACTGCCGTCAAGTTTTGAAGTTAGCCGGTCATCTGTGCACAATATCATGACAGAAGATCTTCAGCTTGCAAAAGTGTGTGCAAGATGGGTGCCTCGCTTATTGAGCGATGCCCATAAACAACAACGAATGGCTGCTGCCCAGTCTTTCTTGCGATTGTTTGACGATGAAGATGAAAACCTTTTCAGTAGAATAGTCACTGGTGATGAAACATGGATTCACCACTCAACTCCAGAAACCAAACGCCAGAGTATGGTGTGGCAAAAAAAAAGGAGAGGCAGCTCCTCAAAAAGCCAAAGTTTTTGAGTCAGCAGGAAAGGTAATGGCTACAGTTTTTTGGGACTTGCCGTGGAGTGTTATTGATTGACTATCTTCCTCGTGGCGAAACCATAAATGCAGAAAGGTATTGTGAAGTTCTCACCAGACTTCGGCGGGCAATACAGAATAAACGGCGCGGACTTTTGTCGCGCACGGGTTCTGCTTATTCACGATAACGCCCGACCACTACGCTGCTCGTGCAACAATGGAACTTTTGAGGAAATTTAAGTGGGATGTTTTTGGTCATCCTCCATACTCACCAGATCTTGCGCCTAGCGATTTTCATCTGTTTCCGGAGCTCAAAAGACACCTTGGCGGTCGGCGATTTGCCAACAGCGATGACCTTCAAAATGAAGTGGATACTTGGCTTAAAAATTTGGCGGGTGAATTTTGTGATGCTGGAATAAAAAAACTACTTCCTAGATACCAAGAGTGTTTAGAAAGGGATGGTAACTATGTAGAAAAATAAGGTATGATGTAAAAAGTTGAATAAATGTGTTTCAGTTATTTTTTGAGTCTTTTTAACTTTTTCATAATTAATGGAAACTTACTTTTTGGATACCCCTCGTACAATCACCCATATAGCATATACAACCTCTTGTGGTGCAATCAGGGCCGCCCAGAGGGGGGGGCAAAAGGGGCAAATTGCCCCGGGGCCACACAGACTTAGTTCACAGGGGGGCCACATTTCATGCAATAAAAAAGAAAATACTTAATAATCTACTAGATAAGAAACGATTCAGGCCTGTATTAAAATATCAAAAGTGATATTAGGCCTGATAAGTCTTCCAGTTTTAGTTTTAAAACGTTTAAACTAAACCTTTTGTTTTATAGCAACCAGGGAGACTTTTGGAGCAAGTTGTACACTGGTCTTTGAAGTTTGTCAGCGGTCGACATAGTGGTGTGACAGCATACGCTCTAGTTGGTGTGTGACTGCAACTGTACCCCTCGGCAGTTGTCTTCTTTGCGAACAAGGTGTAAAGTCATGCAGCTTGTGAACACACCAAATTATAAATTCCAGTTTGCGAACATATAAATATACTTGAGTGGTGTGGACAGTGGGCCACCTCTATGAGATGTCCTGTTTTCGTTCAGTATTTATATAAAACATGTCAAAAGACCCACTAACTTTAAATTTGTATTACTCAAAACTCCGTTTTTGGACGTGTTTAATACAAGCTGGACAATAACGTTTCTGTATGTGTTATTTTTTAACTTTAATGTCATAAGTAAATACTACTTCAAACAAAATTGTTATACTTGTCCTAAATTCAACTCTATCTTGGCTTTTAGTGGTAGGAAAATCAATCGCTTGGTCACGTTATTATCCTTACAAAACCATTAGTTATGATATATTACTATTATAATACAGCAATTGCGAATTGATTTGTATTTGTAGTGGTTTGTTGATTAAGCTTTTATCCTTATTTAGACTTTTTCACAAATTCTGTTTATGTAGAAAAATAATCTTGATTTAGTGTTTCGAAAATCCCTTGACTCATCGTAGCAAAATAATAGATCTATATAATGTGAAAACGAGTGATCAGTAACCTGCGGCCTAAAGTATGCAAATTAATAAATTGTAATAAGAAAGTGGAAGCCTAAGAACAACACAAATAAATAAGCAAACAAAATTAAAGTAAAAACATTAAGTACATTATTACTTAATTACATTAAGTAAAGTAAAGGTCGAAAAGTCTTTATGAGAAAAGGTTCTTACAAACTTGGTTTCAAAGCTGGTAGTAGGCGGCGGCACTCCGTTCGAACGTGGTAACGTTGCATTCTTTCCTCTTTAAAGTAATTTAGTGCAATTTTTCAATATATGCACTAAATTTAAGAAATAGTCGTATTTCAGTAGTAACTGTGTTTTGCACCCGAAAAACCCGCAGGCAAAATATACAATGTTGTAACAACGTGGCTGGAAGAGTTCAATTAATTGTCATGAAGGGTAGATCGGGGACATCGTCAATCATTAGTCTGTTTGTTTACTGTCGTCCAGAAAAGAAATATTTTGTTATTGTTGTATTTTATAGAGTGATATTTCTGTAATTTAATGCGTTCTTTTGGATTTCCTAGTAAACTACTATAATTGTCAATTAATTTAATTTTCTGTGATTCATATTCCATTTCCAGATTTTGAGAGAACAAAAGGCTTAAGTTTAGGCCCAGTAATTTATGGTAACGTTTTATTGAAATCAATAAAAATAGACTATAAATGTTTCAATATAGTATTGTAATATACTGCAAAGTAAATTATATATTTTTACAGTATAAAAAGAATAAATTATCGATGAAACCACTAAATTACAGTAGATTTTTAGGTACTTAAATCTGGTAAATATGCATACAACAGCATCACCGCTCGCTTACCGGATGTGCAACAATATGTGTGTATGATGCATTACATTCAACTTGCCCTACGCTATCGCGGGAGGAATTGCGTGGCATAATCTTGTCTAAAAATTATAATTTTGTTACGTTCTGTACTATCCGGATTCACCTTCCATCATATTTAACCGGTTAACCAGGGTTTACTGTACATGCAATTTTTTTTACTTTCTCTCTACTGTTATGTTTCCTTTGACATTTTAAATTTACTAGTTATTATGACATGTATGTTCGTAAAAACATTTTACCAAAATATTATGACATAGGTCCTAATGAAAATAGGAGCTCTTAAGTACACCGTTAATAGATAAAACATCTTCATCATTGTTAAGTACAACTCCTTTTGAATAATATTTATTTTGTGACATTTAACTTGTTGTAACTCTTTTATTATCTGGTTTAATTTACCCTGAAACTGTAACAGGAACAGGGGTGTATTCTCAACATACTCAGTAGAGTAGCTCTTGATTAAAAACCATTTATGCCCACGTACGGGGTGTTCCCAAACAAATAGCATAATTGATTAATGTTGTCATTCATTAACATAACAAAATCTACGACCAATCGTTCAATCAAAATAGTTTTCATAATTTTTTACTGTCACTGACGAACGAGTAAGCCATTTATATTTTTGACAATCATTAATACAGTATTTATTTATTGTTTGTTGCGTGATAAGTGAAATTAACTAAGATTGAACCAACGTGAATTTTTGAGCGGGAGGGTCAATACCACTGTTCGTGAATGGGTGTGTGGGTGTGTCAATACCACTGTCACTGTACGGACATGTACTCTGTGATGTACATCAATGATATAGTGTCCAATTTCACAGACATAAATTTTACTGTGTTTTATGCTGAGAAAATTGAGTTGGTACAAAATGCCTTTTATGCCTGTGAAATAAAAATTGAATAGTTTTAAAGTTTAGCACAAAGACAAACTAAAATCACGAGTATAAACTAGATGTTTTAATGTCCAACATCAATAAGCTATGTACCCAGTGGTCTACAACCTGTTTTGAAAACAATAACATAACCTCAACTCTCAGTTGACTGTTTTTAAAGCACTAGATGTTCGCGCTCGCCAAATTATTTTACTTCCTAAACATTCGGCCACTCTCAGTCTAAACTTGCTCTTTAGCTAGCGAAGTCAAGTGGCCTACACAAATTTATTGGCCCCTCCCTCCCTCATCCACAGCTAATATCATTGGTGAGGATGGCTCCTCAACTGGCAATCGAAGAGCTGCTGCGCCCAACTATGCAACTGACTGTGGCATTGCTTTGTTCGTTATTATTTATTTAATATTAAAGAATAGCAGTTTTGTTATAAGAGATTGATGTTATTGTAGTGGTAATACTTAAGGAAATGTGTAAAAAGTATATGATAATTAGAGAAAAACTTATCGGAGCTTCGCAGCTAGCCCTGAGAAAACGTCCATGAACAAGAATCTTAATTACAATAGTAATCTAACGAAAGAGATGGTAAGAATATTGTAGTATGTGCTAAAAGTAAAATATCAATTATAGTATATTTGACAATCAGAGTAAATATTTTGAAGTGAAGGAAGGGGCCACACGGTAAACTTTGCCCCGGGGCCACACAAAGTCTCTGGGCGGCCCTGGGTGCAATTACTTACTCTATCTATACAACCTCTTGGGTTCCAATCAATCACTTCACTTTACAACCTTTTGGGATAGAAATATCCACTCCACTTACACAAACTCCTGGGGTTCAATCACCAAAATTCCACTTATACAACCTCGTTGGTTGCAGTCATCCACTCCACTTTTGAGGTACAATCATCCACTTATCATGCACAACCTCTGGGTTTGCAATCATCTACTCCACTTATACAATCTTTTGGGGTACAATCATCCACGTAGCATTCACAATCTATTAGGTGCAATCACCAACTCCACTTATAACAACTTTTTGGTGTACAATCACCAACTCCACTTATATCAACTTATTGGTGTACAATCACCAACTCCACTTATAACAAATTATTGGTGTACAATCACCAACTCCACTTATAACAACTTATTGGTGTACAATCACCAACTCCACTTATAACAACTTATTGGTGTACAATCACCAACTCCACTTATAACAACTTATTGGTGTACAATCACCAACTCCACTTATAACAACTTATTGGTGTACAATCACCAACTTCACTTATAACAACTTATTGGTGTACAATCACCAACTCCACTTATAACAACTTATTGGTGTACAATCACCAACTCCACTTATAACAACTTATTGGTGTACAATCACCAACTCCACTTATAACAACTTATTGGTGTACAATCACCAACTCCACTTATAACAACTTATTGGTGTACAATCACCAACTCCACTTATAACAACTTATTGGTGTACAATCACCAACTCCACTTATAACAACTTATTGGTGTACAAACACCAACTCCACTTATAACAACTTATTGGTGTACAAACACCAACTCCACTTATAACAACTTATTGGTGTACAATCACCAACTCCACTTATAACAACTTATTGGTGTACAATCACCAACTCCACTTATAACAACTTATTGGTGTACAAACACCAACTCCACTTATAACAACTTATTGGTGTACAATCACCAACTCCACTTATAACAACTTATTGGTGTACAGTCGTCCACTCTACTTACTATTATATTTTAGGAATAACTAAATAAGACATATGTTTTTATCAAAACATCTGTATATTATTTTACTCAAATACCACACTTTTCTCTTCTTGATAAGCTACTATTCTCTCTCCGGAGTTGCAGCTCCTCCTCCATCATCAATAGCACCTTCTCTACATCTTAGTTGATCTGAGTGTTTCCTTTTAAGGATACCGCCACACATTACTTCATATGAGTATGGTCCATTTTGTTTCTTGACTGTTCCTGCTGTCCATCCAGATTTTGTTTCATGTTTTACCTATACTTCTTCCCCCTCATCAACGTACGTTGTCTTTTTCCATCTTTTGCAATTTGTTTCCACTGATTCCATTCAATTTTCTTTCTTAAATTTGTTCTTATGTTGTCTAATATTGTTTGCATTCGCCGTCCTAAAAATAACTCAGCTGGTGACACTTCCGTTGTTTTATGTGGTGAATTTATATAGCTGAACAATACATTTTTCAAAATCCATATCGGATCCCTAATCTCTCTTTTAGTGGAATAGTATCTTCTTTTTAAGGTCTTGATCAGTCTTTCCACCATACTGTTGCTTCTTGGGTGATAAGGAGTCACTTTGATATACCTAATAGAATTCTTTTAGAAAAATGTTTTTATCTCAGATGAGGTGAATTGTGAACCATTATCAGTCACAATTTCAGACGGAATCCCATATTTGCTGAACCAACTCCGCAAACGTTGAATAATAGACATATATGTTATCCTATGAAGGCATTCAATGTCTGCCCACTTTGATAGTGCATCAATTCCAACAAGCCAAGTTGCACCATCCACAGAGCCTGTAAGATCGAGGTGCACTCTTTCCCATACTTTGTCTGGGATATTCCAAGTGTACACAGTAAGTCCTCTATGTTTTCTCGGTTTTCTTGACAGGCATCACATCTTTTTACAAGGAGTTCAATGTCCACATCAATCTGAGGCCACCACACATAATATCGTGCTATTGATCTCATTCAAGATAGTCCTGGGTGACCACAATGCAATATTCTTAAGATTTCATTATGGACACAGAATAGTCCTTAAGAATATTCTTAAGTACACAGCACCAACCACAAGGACTACAAGGTCTGGACGAAGAGTCCATTTCTCTGACCATCTCCAGAGTGGTATATCGTGATTTGTACCTTGCACGTGGTACAAATCACTGGCAGGGGGGTACTGTAGGAATCAATTTAACAATTTGAATTTTCCAAAGACACGTGGTCTTATAGATTGTAGTTATTTATTGTAAATTTATATGTCCACATATGTTGTTATTATTATTATTTAATATTTTATTGTTTTTTTATGTGTTTTTAGTTAGTTTCCAACACATATATATTTTTGTTAGATAGTTTTTTACTGTAACTTTTTATTTTCATTCTTTATTAATTAATGTGTTTATAGTCTGGTCATATTTATTTATACAACTTACCATTAAATTATATTTTTGTTGTTGTTCCCAAACGCATTCTTTTTATATTCCAATACATGAACACCTTCCTTCTCACCAAACCAACACATCTATTGTACCACTATGTATATGTGTATATCCTTTGGATCTGTATATTCCTTTTCTAAATTTCACACTTTTCTGAAATTGCATTTTCTTGAAAAATGTCCCATCTTACCACAGTTATAACACTTACATTGTCTAGCAGGACATTTCATTGCTATGTGAATTACCACATCTAAAACATTGTTCCCCTGTTGAAAAGCTTACACCGGGATGATTGTGAGAGATTCCGGGATGATTAAAATTACTTTTCTTGGTAATTTTTTGTACTAGGGCACTATCAGTATCTTCCCCAGATATTTCAGTTCTTGCCCTATCCATTGATTCTGCCAGTTCTAATAGTTGTTGAAGAGGTAGCTGAGAGCCATCAGAATTCTGTCTATTAGGCCATCTCTGCCTGATCTCGATTTCAAATTTAGGAAAATCTACACACACCACTTATCCTCTCTTCAAAATGTCCTTTGTATTTGCACAGCCGTCCAAGCTCTTTCACCCACATCACAAAGTTAGAAAAGCTTTCTCCTGCTTCTCTTTACCTTTTTCAAAATATAGTCTAGCAGTAACCACTGTTTTTTAGGTTTATAAAAAGATTTGAAAGCAGCAATCAAGTCATCCCAAGAACAATCAAAAACCTTTTTAGGAAGAAGAAAACTTCTTACCTTTTTTAATGGTGTTGGGCCCACATAAGCCAGTAGAAGGTCTCTTCGAGCTTCCTCAGCTTGTTGAGTTTCATCTCCTAATCCTTTGATCTTACACAAAAGAAGAAAATTTAACTCATAATCTTCCCAGTTGGATGTTTCATCATCATAAGGTTTACATACAAACTTCTCCATATTTTTACTCATATAATTCTTATTCTCATCAAATTCTGCATGCTTTGTTTATTCATCATCACCAAAATCGTCGCCAATATTATATTTTAAGAATAACTAAATGAGACATTTTAATAAAACAATAACAAAGTAATAATTAACATATGTTTTTATCAAAAAATCTGTATATTATTTTACTTAAATACCACACTTACACAACATATAGAGGTTCAATCACCCATCCACTTTTACAACTTCTTGGGGTGCAATCATCCTTTTCATAAACATAACTTCTTGGGATGGAACTGTCCACTCCACTTACATAACTTTTTGGGGTAAAATTGCCCACTCCACATACACAAAAACGAATATGTTTAGTCGTCATGTTCCTTTTCAAGAACTAATGATTACTCATCCTGCACCTTGGCTCTTTATTTTCCCACACAAATTATTTTGATACTAATTTCTTGATGAGTGGTGTGTCTATTTAGTTGAGGCTGCTAAAAAGGGTTAGTTCAAACATTTAAATAGCCAATCTTCGTATGGAGACTTCCACGGTCGATATATAAGTTAGTTACACAATTGTAATCCGGGTTGGACCGTGTCTGGTTTTTATGTACACTATGTACAAATTGCCGACGTTTCGAGCACATTGCAGTACTCATCTTCAGGGCGACACACTCTGCTATATTGTCGGGGTCTCAAATTGTAACCACGGGCATTCCTGTCTTTGATGTTTCTAGCTGGGAGGCAGGTTTAGGTACGCAAAGGTCATTGTTTGTCATCTCTTCACGAAAGTGCCACTAGATGATGTCATTCCACACCTTTCCTCTATTATTTCACCAGATCTTACTGAATTGGCTACAGAGTGCCTTAGATCAACATATTTTTACTTCGATGGAAAGTACTACGAACAAACTGAAGGTACAGCGATGGGTTCTCCACTTTCCCCAGTCATTGCCAACTTTTATATGGAAAAGTTTGAAAATCAGGCACTGCTTTCAGCTCCACTCAAACCTCGTTGTTTCCTTCGCTACGTAGATGACACGTTTGTGATATGGCCACATGGCCGGGACTCTCTAGATAACTTCTTAAGACACTTAAATTCTATACATAAAAACATTCAGTTTACTATGGAATTAGAAGAAGATAGAAAGTTGCCGTTCTTAGATGTTTTGGTAGAAAGACGGCCTGATGGTTCTATTGGCCATTCCGTTTATAGAAAACCAACACATACAGATAGATACCTAGATGCCAAATCACACCATTATCCGGCACAAAAACAATCCGTACTTAATACACTAATAAACCGTGCAATATCTTTGTCAGATAAAAATAGCTTTAAATCAGAAAAATTACATCTGTTTAAAACACTTCAACAAAATGGATATTCGACAGTAAATATTAAAAAAGTATTTAGAAAACAAGAACAAAAAGTTAATCACGTTCATAATACAAGAGAAGTAACCCAGCTTCCGGATAGGATTAAAACTGTTGTACTTCCATACATCAAGGGTACTACAGATAAATTAGCTAAAACTTTAGGGAAATACAATATAAAAACATTCTTCAAGCCACATAGGAAAATTAAAGACTATCTACGCAGTGTAAAGGACAAGATTAAACTTCAAACTCCCGGAGTGTACCATATACAGTGTAGTTGTGGTCAGTGTTATGTGGGTGAAAGCCGCCGTCTAATTTCTACAAGAATTAAAGAACACATTCGGTGCACCAAGAAATTAGATACAGAGATATCAGCTGTGGCAAAGCACTGCACTGAAAATAAACATTTGATTTTATTTGACGAAACCACCGTTCTGGCCCCCATACAAGATAATTTTAAAAGAAAAATCAGAGAAGCAATAGAAATTAAAAAACATCCTAATAATATGAATCTTGATGATGGAATTAAAATTCATGATTCTTGGCTGCCCATAATAAACAAATTACCTAAATGTAAGAATAGTTTTAAATCAGGTGGGAAGACAACATATGGCATAACCTCAATTCAACAATGACCTTTGCGTACCTAAACCTGCCTCCCAGCTAGAAACATCGAAGACAGGAATGCCCGTGGTTACAATTTGAGACCCCGACAATATAGCAGAGTGTGTCGCCCTGAAGATGAGTACTGCAATGTGCTCGAAACGTCGGCAATTTGTACATAGTGTACATAAAAACCAGACACGGTCCAACCCGGATTACAATTGTGTAACTAATTTAAATAGCCAATTGCAGAGCTATATTATTGCACATAACATGATAACAGTTGAGAAGCATGAAAATTCATTTTAGTTGACCAAGAAAATATTTCTTCTTATCTCCTCAATAGATAAATGTCTAACCCTTTCTTATTTCTTTTAACATGGTAAATGGTAACATGGTAAAACTTGTTTTAAGGATGTTGGCAGACCTAAACAACCCAACTATCCATTTTGCTTTATAAGTTCATGAGTTATACTTAAAATTGGTTTGGATGCTGTTAGAGAGTTTTCTCATTTCAATGTTTCAGTAATATTTCACAGTTATTCCTTGTTTAACTTTCCTAGCACTGTTGAGAGTTAATCAGCAGGTCAGATACGTTGGCATTTCCAAAGCAATTTAACACCTTATAAAAGTCATTCCACATATTCTATTTTATCCTTACATAAACTTTTTTATGAAACCTTTCGTTATACAAGTTTAACAGTTATTGAGATATGACTAGACTTTTTTTTTTTAAAATTGAAGAGATTTTTAAATTGGTTGCATGATTAAGTTAACTTGTGAAACCTTCTTAATCAGCTTTATTGAAACTTTATTGAATACTAGAGAAAGATGTATTAGTGGAGATCTAGATCCATACTGACTAAAATTGGCTCGTGCTAGAAGTGGGGAAAATGACTTGTCCTACTTACTGTTATAGGCTAGTGGACAACCACATGAATAGAAGCTAAAGCCTGGTGAATAAGTTACCCTTGTCTTAAGGGGTATTAAAAATCTAGTAGAACTAAAGTGGCAAGAATTTTCTTGTGGAAGTGGCTAAACTGTGCGTACAAATTTGTCATTTGAGAACTTTTCCATATTACTGATACATTACCAGTGTTAATCCTTACGTAAGTTGCAATACCATTCAACTTGTACTGTTTGATATTTATAATCCTATTTGACTGTCCAATATGAAGATATTGCATTAGCACTATTATCACTGTTTTATTTCAGTAGTAAATGAAAGGAAAGGAAAGCAACATACCTGGTAAACTGTAGATATAAATACATTCACACTACAAAAACAGAACTGGTAAGTGAAATATTTCGGGGCCTCAGGCCCCTTTTTTAGTCACTAAGCAACTGGATATACAGTCAAATTTGAGATAGGTCTTGTCACTTCTGCTTTTATTATATGATAAAAAAATGTAATAAAATAATTTGTATGTTTTTATTCTGCTGCTTCGGTGAGGAAAGGATAAACAGGGTTTATCTTGTATTAAGATTAGGTGAGTCTGGAGATTTTGTAATCCATTGATTTGCAATTTCCATTCTTCTAAGTTGAGAGCTATTGCAGTTTACCCCTGATGAATAATCTGATTACTTTAACAATAAAAATTTATCAAAATTCTGTTTGTGGCTCATGGTATGGGATGAAACAGGTTTTTCGGGGTTATTTACTTTTCAGTCATGTGTAAACTGGTCTTTTTTACATCCATTTGTACGTTTTTAAAGAGTTTCCGTGATCATATATTGAGATGGGCAGATATTTATTACATTGGAGCTGATAAATAATGTTAACTGGAGTTACAGGTATAATGACCATTAATTTTATATTGAATGAAGGTGGAAGAGCTGATAAATGTAGTGGCTAGTTTGAGGATAGTGCCTGCCTTAAAATATTTCTTATTGCACGGAAAAGAGCCCTGAGCTGTAGATGGTGGGATAAGGTAATTTTGTGTGAATTAACATCTGTTTTAAACGTTTGGATTGCCTGAGAGGTCAGTTTAGAATGTCTTTCATATGGGGTGAGGCGATTTAATATTGAAACCATCTTTAAGAATATTATTTAGCTTTTGTAGGCCATGATGGTAGGTGGTAACAAGGAGTAAGCAGGGTGGATTTTCTTGTGACTTTTGTTTATTAGAGGATTGAGCAATCTAATTTAGTGTCTTAACAAGGTTTTGTGAAAATCTTTTTTTTTTTAAAGCATTGGTTAGATGTCTGTTGAACAGTTCTAAATTCTCAGGGTTGGAAATTAAACGTTTTGCTCTTGTTGCTAGGCTGTATGGAAGGGAGCGTTTAGTGTTGTCTTTGTGATTTGAATGTATTTATATCTACAGTTTACCAGGTATGCTGCTTTCCTTTCATTTACCATAGAAATCCTAGGCATACTGCCCTAAAATTAACCCATTTTTTTATTTAGTGTGTTTTTTGCTGTAGTGGAAGGTTTATATTATATTAAGAAATAATTTTAACTAGTTTATTTTACCTTATTCAATATCCTTGTTTAAATATATGTTTACAATATAACCCAGACTCTTAATATAAGTTTGGCTCTGAGAAGGACAAATTGGTCGGTAGCGTAGTTGGTTCAATCCAAGCTTCATGTGCTAAAGGTTCTCAGTTCGATCCCAATCAGAGTCATAATACATTTTGAGAAGGATCAGCTGGTAACCACTGGCTGTTCATTTGTCATTGGGCTATTAATTAATGACACTTTCTAAGGAATAGTCGGCCTTAGTTTGTAACAATGACTACATTCGCTCATTTACACTCATCACACTCATTCGAAATCCATATTCACCCATATCTTGACGATCGGCGTCTTATGAATAAATAAATGAAAATAAATAAATAAAAAGATTTGGAATGATTGCCTACAAAGCTGAAAAATCACAGTATTGATTTATAGCTATAACAATTGTTGCTCATTTACCGTCATTGAAAAGGATCTCAGAGACAGCTGGGGGCATGAAAAACACCACCATAAATAAACTGCATCAGTGAGAACGTTCATGATTGGAGATGCTTCTTATCAAAACACTTGAAAAATGACCTTCATTGTATACTGATTTAAACGTTGTTTTTACACATGTTTCTCAAATATTAGTAAATATTACAAAACTATTAACTTTTCTATAGTAAATGTTTTATTTAATGTAAGTATGTATCACATTATTGTCTTCTTTTTATGTCAAGTGAAAGAACAGCATCTACCAATATTGATGGGATCCCTGTTGGTGATGGAGCACTTTTGATTCTCGATGGAGAAGGCAAGGCTGGCATTGAAGAAATTTCAAGAGCCTTTTTAGCAAGTCCAGCTGTAGATCCTCTGTTAATTTCTAAAGAATGGGTGAAAAACCATTTCCGGTGGATTGTATTGAAAATGGCTGCTATGGAAAGGATGTTTCCCGAACGGTATGGAAATAGGTAAGTAGACATTGGTTAGTGTGGTTTATAAAAGATCTTCAATTACACTATTTATTGGGTATTGTCAATAATACAAATATAAATTTATACTATATTCAAGGCACTTTATTAAGCTATGGAATATCTGTAGAATGTTCTTCATATGCAAGTTATTATGATTCAGTAATGTTCAGCACATAGCGCCTCACATATAGAAACAGACATTTAGAGAATTGGATTGGAAAGGCTTATTGACTTGTTGTGAGTTTAGGAGGTGTTCTGGTATGAGCTGTTAAGAAACGTATTGTACATCTTATTGACACTAAAAAATACTACAAAAGTTCAGTCAGCTAATGTCATCATAAGTCATGTCAACAACTCTTTTTGAAATCTTTTACTTTTGTGTCTTTCTTGCTTGAATAATGTTTGCCTTTATCTAGCTAGTAAAAATTAAAAACCCTATTAATATTTTCAAAGCCACCCATTTTAAAATATTTACGTACTCAATCCTAAATGTTTATTTATATTTTTTACAGGTATTTGACACCAAATAATTTGATGCTACAACTCAAATATCGGTATGATCGTGAAATTGATCGGTGCCAGAGGTCTGCTATACGGAAAATACTGGAAAAAGATGAGTCTCCAGCTAAACCTATGGTATTATTCGTAGCAGACATAACTGATGTACGTTGTTTTACTAACATAATATTTTTAGTTAAATTACTTTAACTTTATCCTAGTTTGTAGTCTTAAGCGGCCGGTGTCATTACTGACAACTAAAGCTTCCGGTAACAACCGTGTCAAGGTGTATTTGCAATATTTACTAGTGGTGGGTCGGTTCCATTTTTTTTCGGTTTCGGTTTGGTTGTTTACTGAAATAGGTTCTGAATACTTTTTGAGAAAGTCTCTGAAAATGTCTAATACCTTTACACCAGTGAATCAACAAATTATGTGGAATCAGTGAGTAGAAACAGTGCATAGTATTTTGGCAATTTCTCCAATATAAAGTATAGTACACTCTAAAAATCTATAAAATTACATACAATATTTCCAATAACTAGAGAATTGGTAACATTTTATTTATTCTCAGAGTATGATTATTTACATTTGTTGCACAAAGAAAGTATTTATTTTAAATTTTAAAAAATATATAATTTAGCTAAATGGAATATAACGCTTAATTTACTAAGCAATTGAAATTTACCTTGAGGAAATTAAAAAACTAATAAGCCTAGAGAAAATTTAAAAATAACCTGCCATTTTAGGTCTGGTTTAGTAATAAACTTATTCAAAAACAAATCACAACAAAAACAAGAGGTTGATGTAATTGTAGTACGTCAAAAATAAACAGCAAACACAAATAATAATATAATTATTTTTATTATCTATTGAAAAAAAACTTTTTTATGTACTATTTTTCTTTTATCAATTGGTGATAATAATGTATTAAGAAAATATAAATGCTTCTCACATTCATAAAAAAATTATACAGCCAATAATACTATCAATTTGTTTAGA
The DNA here is from genome assembly GCA_035578905.1 of Stictocephala bisonia. Taxonomy (NCBI): domain Eukaryota; kingdom Metazoa; phylum Arthropoda; class Insecta; order Hemiptera; family Membracidae; genus Stictocephala; species Stictocephala bisonia. The sequence goes on from JAQJVL010000123.1 coordinate 1,641,511, forward strand.
AATTACTGTATACATTTTTTTTTTAATTTAAGAAATAATTATTCGGGTCAGTAAATGTTAAGTCAATGCAATTTAAAACATTGATCCAATTTAAGATTTCTAAAAAGAAAATATATAATTATAATAAAATTGTTCTATTTTAAAATAAAAATGCTTAAGAATCATTTTGTTTAGTTTTGATACAATATTAATCTTAAAAATGTATTTTTCAATCCAATTCCATAGGTTTTGTATGCATTGTTTTTTCATTACAAGTCTAAATAAATTAACTCTAATATCTTCAGTTCATTATAAAAAACTTATTTTTCAAAATACACTATAACACTAGAAGCATAATTAATTTAAGAATGTTAGATGAGTTGTGCACAGAATGGAATGTTTCTGCAAGGTGTTTTTTTATCAGACAGGAAGTGATAAGAAAGGGTTCCATTTAACAAGGGTGGAGCTTAGGGAAAGACTGGACTCTTGAACAAAAACTGAATGGCTTTAATTCACTGCATTTGCAATAAACAAGGGTGGATTTCAGTGAAAGACTGGACTCTTGAACAAAAACTGAATGGCTTTAATTCACTGCATTTGCGTATGAATTCCTATTCATTAATGTTATTGGCAGGGCCGCATTTAGCTTCATGACACCCTTAGGCCGGCCGGGTTCCGCCGCTCCCTCCCCCCCCCCCAACGTTACGTCTGTCTCCTACGTACAATTTTGGTAATATGAGACACGTACAATAGGAACCGTATTTGAATTTATTATCAAGCAAAAATATAAGTTTATTTAAAAAATGTATCTTTAGAACTACTATTTTTGAATTATTTTCTTTACACTTGTATCGAAATTTTTATTGTAGACCTATTATCGGTAAAGTTTATATTTTCCCTTTTATCGAACTTCCATAGGAACAATTTACCTACTTATTTTATTATTAAAACATTTGAATTATTTGAAATAGGTACATAATATGATTTATTGTCTATATTATCCTAAAATACTCAACTTCTTATAAAAATGATTAATTAAAAATGTATAACAAACGATAAAAATTGTTGTGTAATTGTATTTTTTACAATCCTTTTTTTTTACATGACATCTAGAATCTAATGAATAGTAATAGGAAATAAGTCCTTCTTTATTTCTTGAGTCCCTATCCAATTTTGGATTTGACACTATTTACATATGACACTATTTACTACACGGCTTCACATCGTGTGGTGACTTTTTCTGTGGAGTCATTTTCTATTGAAGTTAAAACGGATAAAATTTCATTCCATGACTCTCTAAGGCCTTGGCAAGCATTGTCCCTGGCCGACCACCGAGTAGTTGATAGCTTTTTTGTGTTTTCCTTTATCGATCTCGACTATCAAACGTTCCCATCTTTTTGTTGAGCTTGTAAAAAAATATAGCTCTTGAAGGATCATAAAAAAATTACAAGCTTCACTACAAGACTGCCGCTGATGTCCCAAATAAATTTAGTGAATGAGATGCACATGGTATAAACATTGCCCAAATGGGCAAGCTGCTTTATCTTAGCTTGCAAGCCATTATAGAGTCCAGCCATATTCGAGGCATTGTCGTAGGTCTGCCCTCGACAATCACTGATAGTGATATTAAAACTATTCAATTCTGTTAGTACAGCATTGAACATTTGTTCTGCTTTGTATCCAACGGAGGGGATAAATGTGAAAAATCGTTCACTTGGAGAACCATCAGATAGAACATATCTGAAAATAAGTGTTAGTTGGTCAATGTAAGATACATCAGGCGTAGAGTCAACTACAATGCTAAAACACTTGGCTTGTTTTTACTCCTCACATATTTTATTCTTCACTTTCACAGCCATTTCATCACATATAATAGATGATAAGTAATTTGTGTGACCGGAGCCAGGATGTCCATGCCTTGAAATATGTTTTGCCAAGAAAGGGTCAAATTCAGCGATTAATTCCAAAACCATCAAATAGTTTCCATTCCATTGAGAACCTATTATATTATTGTCCTCTGTGAGAGGCAGACCTCTTGAAGTAAGAGACCTAACGGCAGCAACTACTCGGGTTAAAATATTGCACCAGTAAATGGTTTCGTCATCAAGTTGTGCCAAAAGTCTAGAATATATCCTATTGAAAGCAATGCTTCTTGCTTTTAAATCAATGATTGACCATACACACGCCCAGCCGCCAACCTACCAGTGATCTCAGATTGAGGACCCGCTGGTATACAAGTATTATCAAACTGGGAGTGCGGCTGGACTCCAGGTAGCTAAATGGCGTTTAGCCGCACTCCCAGTTTGATAATACAAATACTGTAGTATGGTTGATATACCACACGCCGACACTGCATTGGGTTTAGTAAATGAAATATATATTTATGATAACCCCAGTAGCGAGTGATTGCTATGGAGTTTTGCAGCTTATCATAGTATTGATGTTTATATTTTCGGGTTTTTCTATTCACATTTTACATTTATAAATTTATTTTTATATCAATGTTAATGGAAATTTACCGCCCCTGGATATTTGCTGCCCTAGGCCACGGCCTACTCGGCCTTATTGGAAATACGGCCCTGGTTATTGGTCTCTTTTCTTGTACTGATAAGGAAGTGGCCAGAGTATGGGCGAATATTTTCTGACTTAGAATCTTGTTTTTCTCTGTCTCTTTTCCTGTGCTGTAAGGAAGTGGCCAGACTATGGGTGAATATTTTCTGACTTAGATATCTTGTTTTTCTCGTGGCCAAATTACATACTGATAAGGAAGTGGCCTTCTAAGGGCAGATATTTTCTGACAAATTTATATTGTTTATCTTGTGGCCAGATGTCGGTTGATTGTTCTGTAATCAGCATTTTTCACACCTGAAACATTTCTGATAAGAAAGCTATCTCCCCATTTACGTTTTTCTAGAACCGGACCGCAGAACCGAGATTCGTCCATCGGTTCTCAGTTCCGGTTCTTTTGTCAATAAACGATACGAGAACCGGCTTTAGGGACCTAATATTTACATCACCAAACCACCTATTCTGTGATGTGGCATCCTCAGTAGTGTCTCAGAGATACCACTGAGATGTCACATCCATCACAGCAAGGGTGAAATGTTTGATGATGTAAATATTGTAAATACACCTTGACACAGTCATGCCGGAAGCTTTAGTTTTTAGTACTATAACCATTGATTTTACTATATAAAGAGATACTCCATCCATATGGGAGAGTTGTGGCGAGGCCCCAAAACTGTTTTGAGGCCCCACGCTGCGCTGCGCATAGCCCTATTTCCTCTCTCTCTCGCACGCTCTTCCGTCTCTCTCTCACTTCCCTCCTCTTAACCCACTCTCCCATTCTCCAGACAGCCGCCCCGCCCTCCCCTCCTCAACCCACTCTCCCATTCTCCAGACAGCCGCCCCGCCCTCTCCTTCCTCTAGTCACACACACAAACAACGTCCTTCTTTGATAAATATTGCCAACTTTTATCCGGGTTGTCTGTTATTTCATTTGCTTGCATCTCTTTCGAATAATATAGAATACTGTGTTGATACTATTACAGTAAAACTCAGTTGACATTCATTTTGAATAAAGAAATATTTATAACTGAATAAATTAAAACACCATATTGATTTATATGATTAACACACCATGTATTTGTAAATAGACACACTTGAATAGACCGCTAACTTATCGGCAATGCTGGCGATAATTACTGCTGATTTAAGTAAACATTTTCATATTATATAGCCCATCTGAAAAATCTTTATTCATTGCATTTTAACCATCGATTAGGTGATTAAATCGACTGTTGGACTAAATCATTAATCTTTTCGTATTCGGTAATTGATTAAAAAATAAATTGTTTTCAAATCCAATCAATGACTCCCATTTCAATTATGAAATTAATCTGCAAATATTCCAGGAATATTTAATATAGTGAAATATTACAAAATGTGACATTATTTATTTCTTTGGCAAAATAAATATTGAAATAGGCCTATGATATTTATATAGAATAATACTGGGCAAAATATAAAACCCAGGTTAGATTAAAATGTCGTGATAGGGTTAGAAAAAATCATAACAAAACCACTAATCTACTTGTATACAAGATAAAAATAGCTTTCATCTTATGGCCTGACAATCTGTGTATAGGCATTTATTTTAAAATAGCATTATTAATCTTTTTATTATAAATGTCTGTTTTATTATTACTGTCTTTAACATTAACATATTTTTTGGTTCCAAGTAATTACATGATTGTTTGTAAAATATTTCATTGTTTGGTGAATGGTCAGTTTTTTTAAGAATTATAAAGTTATGACTATTATTACTTCTTGAGAAAAACAATCTCAATGTCAATTGAAATTGGTTAGGAAATATTATCGTTATAGAATATAACTAACTAGACTACTGATTTAGTCAATTTTCATTATTTTAATCAGGTTGAAATTATTGTAAATTGATTAAAGAAAAAATATATATTTAAAAAACATTTAAACATATGAGTCTAGCAATACATATAATTGCATAATAGAAGACACACAATCGCCACCTGCAGTGTTTACATTCCTGAAAATATAATTCAATTAAAGTATAAAAATAATCTAAAACTTTAGACACAAATAACTCAAAAACGTGAACAAGAGAGTTGTACATGTGTTTTATGACAATGGCTTTTAGTCAAAAACAAAACAAACAAAAACATAATTTTATATTATATCAATATTAAAATTCCTGAAAATATAATTCAGTTAAAGTATAAAAATAATCTAAAACTATTGACACAAATAATTCAAAAACGTGAACAAGAGAGTTGTACATGTGTTTCATGACAATGGCTTCTAGTCAAGAAAAAAAATCATTTTATGTTATATCAATATTAAAATTCCTGAAAATATAATTATGTTTTATTTTTTATTAATTAAAAATTAAAGAATTATTTTTCTTTAATATTGGAAAAACTGAACTTAACTTCAACATTTCAGAGAAAATGCCAGGGTAGTACTAAAACTGACGCTAATTACCAGTACTGAAGCGATTTCATCTATAATGAATTTTAATAAATGAACACTAATCATATCAAAACCTGTTGATTTTTTATTTTTTAAATTTTTCACTATTTTTTTAATTTCATTTACAGTAGTTGACTCTATAAAGAATGATTGTGGATAAGAACGAATAGGTGGGAGATTCGATGTGGGAACTGTACGAGGTCGGTCAGCTTGGACAGCGATGAGGTATTTGTTTATCTCATCTGCGATAACGCTTGGGTCTGTCGTGATTGTTCTGTCTTGTAACTCAATGCGCTCTATTTTCTTGTTTGAGGCCTCTCCTGTCAAACTATTTATTACTTTCCACTGTTGTGATATGTTTCCATTGAACTAACAACTATATAAATAACTAACAAAACAGAACTAACAAAACTATATAAACAAATAACTATTACAAATTAACAATAATATAGTTAAAAAATAATACGTAACTTTGGGTTTTGTGCATAACTTTAATAATATGGTTTCAAACTGAAGCCACCACCAAATATATATATATTAATGATAAGCATACACTTTCAAATAAGGTAAATTAAATTAATCCTAATTAGAAGAACAGGGCTCTTTATTAATAGCCAAACACTTCAACTCTAAATCTGTGGGGAGTTATTTAGGCTATACATGTTTAAAAATTATTGTAATTTAATATTAACATTTAAATGAATGGCAAACATACTTATATTAAACCTCTGCGGTTAAAAAGATTAATAAAAGTCAAACAAATTATATTATTTACAGTTATTTAGCTACAAATTAGATTAATTAGGACATACATTAATTACGGTGATAATTTAAATCACTAATGAGAGATAGGAAGAGGGTCCTATGACAAAACATCCGAGCTGCACCTAAAACGTTACAGGAAAACGTTACAGGAAAAACTGAACGTTAAGTTCAGCTGATATAGATAATTATTATATTTTACCAATAACCAAGAAGTTATAAGCACAGAATAATCAGATATGTGCTTATTTTGTAGTATAAGTTTGGTGCTATTCGGAATCAATCAGACCAGTGACAGACAATTCAAGTTATTTTTGACGAATTGTGATATTTACGGAAATATTTCTATAGCATAGCTTGTGGTCTAAGTTGCATTTTTGAGCGGCCAAGACTGGACGGACTATCTGAAATCGGTATTGCGCGCAACTCGAGCACTGATTTAAACTCCATAATAGACTCCGTAATAGACTCCATAATAACCTACAACAAAATCATGCATTTGCTTTATAGGTTTGACCTACACCTTTCACTCACTTCTCTAGTCAAAGTGAAAATATGTTGGTAATGAAAGGTTATATTTGAGATGTACAGTATATATCAATTTTGTCCCATATGTACATGTTATGTACAAAATCAATTGTTCAAAACATAATACTAGTGTTGAGTTGAAATAATAATAGAAATGTTTATTAATTTAACAATACTCTTAATTTCATCTACATCTGGTTGAGTTATAAAGAAAGAATGTTGATACTGTAGTAAGTACGTAGAGGTGGAAGGGTATTGGAATGTACAACATCTGGATGGCTAGACTTGATTGCGATAAGGTGATCGTTTATCAGCAATGACGGAAGGCAAGATGGAGGGGAGACAGCAGTAGACCAGTACTTCCGGGCGAGTCTTAAGAGAAAGAGAGAGAGAATGGGGGAATGAGAGGGAGTGATTAGTTCCTTTACTGCTCACAGGTTGTGCAACCGAACAGTCGAAACTGGAGGCAATTTCCGACAGGTTGCAGCACGGTCGCTCCCATTTTCCGTGCCTCAAAATTTAACATTGGATGGAACTATCTTCTATGTATAGTAAAATCAATGCTATAACTTTATTCAATTTAATTATTTTACTAATATCTTTGATTAGTGATATATTTACAATATTTTCAGAATTGATCTCTTTTAAAATGACCATATTTTACAGTCAACTACAGTATTTGGATTTAGTATAGTTTTAATTACAGTATTAATTGATTTAATGATGAATGAAATATTTCATACTTTTTATTTTTATAAAAAATGTAAAATTTTGCCTTTTGGTGTAATGTAAAAAAAGGATTTTAGTGGCTTCAATCATTAACACTATCACATAAAGTTTAAAGATAAATAATAAAAAAAGGCATATTATTAAATTAGTAAACATGTACAGTAATTTTACTCATTTTTTTCATTTTTGACTGACTATAAACATTCCATTGGTGCCGCGTCACTCGCCATCGGTGATGTGTCGACTTACTCTAGGCGAGTAGACAACAGATTTCACGCTCACGCCGCACCATCTATTTGGAGGCTATACTAACCTGACTGTGACGTAATTTATACTGATTGGCTCGTATAAATGTCAAAAAAATGAATATTTACTATCAGCTGATGTCAGTCGTATTTGACTGACACGGCGTCAGAAAGTTATTTTTTCCTCTGTGACGCCATGTCAGTCTTTTTCAACTGACACTAAACCATCACCTGTCTGCTAAGTTGTTGCACTCGCATTTGAATTAGTGCGTCGTTATGTCCTGACAAACCCTACTATGTGCCATTCTTGTTATCTGACGGCTCATAACCAAGCCTAAATGGAAATATTAAAACTATTATTACTCATTCTTGTTTGGATTTAATTATTTTTTTCACATAATTTCTTATTAGATTTGTAGTTTTTATAGTTGTATGTCAACGTATAGTTACTTTTCTTTCAAAAGTGTTTTGATTTATCATTTTAAACTTCAATAAGGGCAATTTAAATTTGCTTCCAGTCAAATATGACTGACAAAATGAAAGTTTGTGTACACTGCTTAAATAGCCTGGCGTATGTGGGGAGATAGCAAATGTTGAACTGGCCTGGGGAAGTCACTGTCAGACATACTAGACTGACATGGCGGTTAAAGTGATAACATTAGTACTATTTATTATTACTATACTATCGTATATTTTTATTTTAAGACACAATATAAACAAATATGAGTTGCGAATTAATTTGATAAGTGTAGATATACTGAAGTAGAATTCTCACAGTGTAGACCACCTAATGGTCAGGGAAACGATGGTATTTACAGCTTATTGTATAAGACGAACCATGACGTATTGGTGTGATTTTCGGCGTATGGTCAACACCAGAATTTGGAACTATTTTAAAACAAAACACATATTTGCTCACATAGATTTCTCCAAACTATAAATTAAGTTTTATGTGTTTTCTGTTAATATTTACTACCTACATGTAAAAGCACATCAGCTAACGTACATAACTATGAATAATATGTATATATTAATTATTAATATGACATGAAAAACATAAGTTATAAAAATAATTTAGTTTTAATTAAGCTCAATTACTTTATGTACTTGTTAATACTAAGTTTGTTATGTGGCGAGGCGCATGGGTTTCCTTTATATTATGAATTTCAACCAATAATAACTTGTGATTTTGTCTAAAAGTTATGCAAACTTTTTTTATTTTAACCTGCAATTAATGTATCATTCATTTTCTAGCCTCAATTTTACTTTATCTGTGATCTTGAGACTAGGATAATTAATCTGCATTCAAATTTGTTATAATATTTGCCTACCACAAAATGTTTCATCCACTTTTCTGCCTTATTTCATCACTCAATAGTTATTTAATACCTGATGGTGTATAAAGCGACATTAATATCTGTAATGTCTATTTTGAGATTTAAAAATATTCATACTAACAACTACAAACAAGTTAAAAAAAATTAAAATTTAGAGTTCAATAAAATGCAAAATAAATCATTTCAAATAACGATTAGCATTATGTTCAAAGTGAAAATAATTATTACAGCATAACTCCCAATGATATGATTTGTCTGCTCTGCAACAAAACTTGTGTTTTTAGCATAATACAATAACATACAACAATGAGGGATTCTGATTTCATTTTTGGAGAACTTATCAAGAATTGAGTACTCGGTACTACACAGTCTTATAAAGACAACTAAGGAGGCATAGCTGTAGATTAGTCGGCTGGGCACTAGGAGTCAAGTCTGTATGGTAGACAACTCATTATTTGCAAAAAATGACTGACCTGGAGGAAACTGCGAAAGTGGATTCGACATAGAAAATTTTAATTATTTTTATTTTATTTTTTAGACTTTAAGGGCCCAGAACAATAATTAGTACCACTGTATGTGTATGGGTGGGAAGGTGGGTCAATATCACTGTACGTGTATGGGTGGGCGGGTGGGTCAGTATCACTGTACGTGTATGAGTGGGCGGGTGGGTCGATACCACTGTACGCGTATGGGTGGGTGGGTGGGTCGATACCACTTAAAGTGTGTGGGTGGGCGGGTGGGTCGATACCACTGTACGTACACTTACAATAGTAACTAGATTGTCAACAGTTGCATTTAAATTAATTAAACTATCAACATTTAAAAAAAGTTTGGTCAAGAGAATGTATGTTATGTTACATATATATAAAATGTAATTTAAAATATGCATTAATATTTTATAAAGTTGGTCAAGTAATATTAGGTGTCATTACTAAATATTTTTGTTTTTTAGGTTGCAATAAATGAAGGCAAAGCAAAAAAAGAGCTTGAACTGTGTGATGGCTGGTACAATATTAAAACAACAATAGATTATGAAATGGAAATTTCAATAATAAGGAAAATAGTCAGCATTGGGACCAAACTGTTGATAACAGGTGCAGACATTGTTAACATTGATGATGGCTGTCATCCACTTGAGGCAAGTAATTACAGATTGGATCATTTACTATGCAAGTAAACACTGAATAATGTCAATGAATTACATTGCCATGCAGACAAATCATGCAAAAGATGAACTGATTTTGTTAAAAATAGAACGAATAAACAAGTTTAAATTATTAATGATTTTTTTAAGGATTTTAATTTTATAGTAAACAGAATTCACTCAGTTTTTTAGCATTCTATAATATGAATTTTTTATCCTTTTTGTTGTGTAGAAAGTTATCAGAAATGAGATAGTTAATTTATTTTTAATATACTTCATGAATCATTCATTACAATTTTGAGTATGAAGGTAAAGTTAATTGCTGTCAGTTTAGCAGATACTCTCATGCATTTAGAGATAGAAACTAGTTACATTTTGGTAGTAGGTTGCAACCTCCACAACAACTCAGTAATAGGGTGAAACAACCTATTAATTTTGTCACCCTATTTCAATATGGTTGGCTTGTCTCAGTGGCCCTGTTTTTATTGTATTCTCCCTCATGCTGTTAGATGATAACTATATGCACATGTAAATGTGTTCACCCTATAAGTGCGTGATAGAGATCAGAGTAGGGAGCTTTTTATTTCATCTTACCGTTGATTCTAATCATGCTATGTGCAGTGACACATTTTAACTCATTTCTTGGGTTGCTACCCCTCTCCTTTCTACGTTATATATTGTGTGTGTGTCTTATTCATTTATTCATCATAGTTAGTTCTCTGTGTCTTGACATATTTTCTTGAGTGGTTGGTTTGGCTCAGCCAGCTTTTTTCTGTCACCTCAAGCTGGGCTTTCCGCTTTGCCTAGCCACTCTTGTTTCAGCCTTTTGTTATTTTACATTGTTAGCTAAATAAAGGCTTTCTAGCTCTAAGGTCCAGGTGGGGAGGCGGATCATGACACACAGTCACACGGAGCAGGTGAAGAGGGTCTGAGGCGCAGCGATGTTTCTTCAGACTGACCTGCTGTCTTCTTGTCGGCCCAGCGGGGGCTGCCACTCTATTCCCCTCTTGCTGTGTCAAAACCAGGTGACTATATTCCTGTTTGTTGGCCAGTTCCTGGCCCTGGCCCACTTCTACCTAATGTTGAAGAGTGTTTTGGTTAATTTCAAAGTGATTTGACAACTCTCAAGGATGGGTGCAGTGCTTTTTGTAGAAAAGAAGGGGGTTTTCATAATTCTTTTAAGTTTCTTTTCTTTTTTCTTCTTTATCTCCTTTCCTCACCCACCTACCTTTTTCAAAATTTTAAAAGAACAGGGTTCTCGGGGGTTTTTCCAACAATGTTAAATTTTTAAACCTGAGCCCTACCAGCAGGATTCAGTGAAATTAATAAATTATTTTACATTTTTGTTTTGTTACTTTAAAATTTGGTTAACCTCAAAAGGATTGTGCACAACTGAACTGTTCTCTTTCTCAATGTACGAATCACTTTAGACTAGAGGTTGAGTGTGAAGTTGTATATATTCAACTCACATAACTGTCATTTAATTTTTTTTTTATTGTCTGTTGTTCTTGTATATATTATATTGCTTGTAATTATCATTTCCTATATTTATTATTTTGTTAGGGTTTATTGTTATTATTGTTTATAGAGCTTTATTTTTTATGGTAATTAATTATATTCTCTTGTTGGTTATTTGTGCAGTTGTATTTGTTATTGTTATTACTAGATATATGTATGTGTGTTATTTTTATTTCTGATAAATTATAAGTATACCACCCTTGCTGTTATTTCATGATCAAGTCATATTATGATTTCTTTTTCTTGTTGTTTTTTGTTCTATTTTATTTTTTACCTTGAGGTAAATTTAAGATATTTATGACTTCCTTATTCAGCCTGATTTCCTTCCTTATTAACCATTATGACTCACCACAGTCTTTTTGTGTTTTTGGTTCTTTTTTTGTTTACTTCATTAATATTTTGTTAAAATGTTAACTTTTAAAAGTATTTTAATATTTTTTGTGTTTTTTTTTATTCTTCCCTGAGTTAGTGTATTGTCTCCCACCCTCAGAAGGGCTCAGTTTTGGTGTGAGGCTGGGTTGCAG